>OX596036.1:0-12500 GCA_951394065.1 Venusia cambrica
ACCTAACCTAACCTAACCTAACCTAACCTAACCTAACCTAACCTAACCTAACCTAACCTAACCTAACCTAACCTAACCTAACCTAACCTAACCTAACCTAACCTAACCTAACCTAACCTAACCTAACCTAACCTATACCTAACCTAACCTAACCTAACCTAACCTAACCTAACCTAACCTAACCTAACCTAACCTAACCTAACCTAACCTAACCTAACCTAACCTAACCTAACCTAACCTAACCTAACCTAACCTAACCTAACCTAACCTAACCTAACCTAACCTAACCTAACCTAACCTAACCTAACCTAACCTAACCTAACCTAACCTAACCTAACCTAACCTAACCTAACCTAACCTAACCTAACCTAACCTAACCTAACCTAACCTAACCTAACCTAACCTAACCTAACCTAACCTAACCTAACCTAACCTAACCTAACCTAACCTAACCTAACCTAACCTAACCTAACCTAACCTAACCTAACCTAACCTAACCTAACCTAACCTAACCTAACCTAACCTAACCTAACCTAACCTAACCTAACCTAACCTAACCTAACCTAACCTAACCTAACCTAACCTAACCTAACCTAACCTAACCTAACCTAACCTAACCTAACCTAACCTAACCTAACCTAACCTAACCTAACCTAACCTAACCTAACCTAACCTAACCTAACCTAACCTAACCTAACCTAACCTAACCTAACCTAACCTAACCTAACCTAACCTAACCTAACCTAACCTAACCTAACCTAACCTAACCTAACCTAACCTAACCTAACCTAACCTAACCTAACCTAACCTAACCTAACCTAACCTAACCTAACCTAACCTAACCTAACCTAACCTAACCTAACCTAACCTAACCTAACCTAACCTAACCTAACCTAACCTAACCTAACCTAACCTAACCTAACCTAACCTAACCTAACCTAACCTAACCTAACCTAACCTAACCTAACCTAACCTAACCTAACCTAACCTAACCTAACCTAACCTAACCTAACCTAACCTAACCTAACCTAACCTAACCTAACCTAACCTAACCTAACCTAACCTAACCTAACCTAACCTAACCTAACCTAACCTAACCTAACCTAACCTAACCTAACCTAACCTAACCTAACCTAACCTAACCTAACCTAACCTAACCTAACCTAACCTAACCTAACCTAACCTAACCTAACCTAACCTAACCTAACCTAACCTAACCTAACCTAACCTAACCTAACCTAACCTAACCTAACCTAACCTAACCTAACCTAACCTAACCTAACCTAACCTAACCTAACCTAACCTAACCTAACCTAACCTAACCTAACCTAACCTAACCTAACCTAACCTAACCTAACCTAACCTAACCTAACCTAACCTAACCTAACCTAACCTAACCTAACCTAACCTAACCTAACCTAACCTAACCTAACCTAACCTAACCTAACCTAACCTAACCTAACCTAACCTAACCTAACCTAACCTAACCTAACCTAACCTAACCTAACCTAACCTAACCTAACCTAACCTAACCTAACCTAACCTAACCTAACCTAACCTAACCTAACCTAACCTAACCTAACCTAACCTAACCTAACCTAACCTAACCTAACCTAACCTAACCTAACCTAACCTAACCTAACCTAACCTAACCTAACCTAACCTAACCTAACCTAACCTAACCTAACCTAACCTAACCTAACCTAACCTAACCTAACCTAACCTAACCTAACCTAACCTAACCTAACCTAACCTAACCTAACCTAACCTAACCTAACCTAACCTAACCTAACCTAACCTAACCTAACCTAACCTAACCTAACCTAACCTAACCTAACCTAACCTAACCTAACCTAACCTAACCTAACCTAACCTAACCTAACCTAACCTAACCTAACCTAACCTAACCTAACCTAACCTAACCTAACCTAACCTAACCTAACCTAACCTAACCTAACCTAACCTAACCTAACCTAACCTAACCTAACCTAACCTAACCTAACCTAACCTAACCTAACCTAACCTAACCTAACCTAACCTAACCTAACCTAACCTAACCTAACCTAACCTAACCTAACCTAACCTAACCTAACCTAACCTAACCTAACCTAACCTAACCTAACCTAACCTAACCTAACCTAACCTAACCTAACCTAACCTAACCTAACCTAACCTAACCTAACCTAACCTAACCTAACCTAACCTAACCTAACCTAACCTAACCTAACCTAACCTAACCTAACCTAACCTAACCTAACCTAACCTAACCTAACCTAACCTAACCTAACCTAACCTAACCTAACCTAACCTAACCTAACCTAACCTAACCTAACCTAACCTAACCTAACCTAACCTAACCTAACCTAACCTAACCTAACCTAACCTAACCTAACCTAACCTAACCTAACCTAACCTAACCTAACCTAACCTAACCTAACCTAACCTAACCTAACCTAACCTAACCTAACCTAACCTAACCTAACCTAACCTAACCTAACCTAACCTAACCTAACCTAACCTAACCTAACCTAACCTAACCTAACCTAACCTAACCTAACCTAACCTAACCTAACCTAACCTAACCTAACCTAACCTAACCTAACCTAACCTAACCTAACCTAACCTAACCTAACCTAACCTAACCTAACCTAACCTAACCTAACCTAACCTAACCTAACCTAACCTAACCTAACCTAACCTAACCTAACCTAACCTAACCTAACCTAACCTAACCTAACCTAACCTAACCTAACCTAACCTAACCTAACCTAACCTAACCTAACCTAACCTAACCTAACCTAACCTAACCTAACCTAACCTAACCTAACCTAACCTAACCTAACCTAACCTAACCTAACCTAACCTAACCTAACCTAACCTAACCTAACCTAACCTAACCTAACCTAACCTAACCTAACCTAACCTAACCTAACCTAACCTAACCTAACCTAACCTAACCTAACCTAACCTAACCTAACCTAACCTAACCTAACCTAACCTAACCTAACCTAACCTAACCTAACCTAACCTAACCTAACCTAACCTAACCTAACCTAACCTAACCTAACCTAACCTAACCTAACCTAACCTAACCTAACCTAACCTAACCTAACCTAACCTAACCTAACCTAACCTAACCTAACCTAACCTAACCTAACCTAACCTAACCTAACCTAACCTAACCTAACCTAACCTAACCTAACCTAACCTAACCTAACCTAACCTAACCTAACCTAACCTAACCTAACCTAACCTAACCTAACCTAACCTAACCTAACCTAACCTAACCTAACCTAACCTAACCTAACCTAACCTAACCTAACCTAACCTAACCTAACCTAACCTAACCTAACCTAACCTAACCTAACCTAACCTAACCTAACCTAACCTAACCTAACCTAACCTAACCTAACCTAACCTAACCTAACCTAACCTAACCTAACCTAACCTAACCTAACCTAACCTAACCTAACCTAACCTAACCTAACCTAACCTAACCTAACCTAACCTAACCTAACCTAACCTAACCTAACCTAACCTAACCTAACCTAACCTAACCTAACCTAACCTAACCTAACCTAACCTAACCTAACCTAACCTAACCTAACCTAACCTAACCTAACCTAACCTAACCTAACCTAACCTAACCTAACCTAACCTAACCTAACCTAACCTAACCTAACCTAACCTAACCTAACCTAACCTAACCTAACCTAACCTAACCTAACCTAACCTAACCTAACCTAACCTAACCTAACCTAACCTAACCTAACCTAACCTAACCTAACCTAACCTAACCTAACCTAACCTAACCTAACCTAACCTAACCTAACCTAACCTAACCTAACCTAACCTAACCTAACCTAACCTAACCTAACCTAACCTAACCTAACCTAACCTAACCTAACCTAACCTAACCTAACCTAACCTAACCTAACCTAACCTAACCTAACCTAACCTAACCTAACCTAACCTAACCTAACCTAACCTAACCTAACCTAACCTAACCTAACCTAACCTAACCTAACCTAACCTAACCTAACCTAACCTAACCTAACCTAACCTAACCTAACCTAACCTAACCTAACCTAACCTAACCTAACCTAACCTAACCTAACCTAACCTAACCTAACCTAACCTAACCTAACCTAACCTAACCTAACCTAACCTAACCTAACCTAACCTAACCTAACCTAACCTAACCTAACCTAACCTAACCTAACCTAACCTAACCTAACCTAACCTAACCTAACCTAACCTAACCTAACCTAACCTAACCTAACCTAACCTAACCTAACCTAACCTAACCTAACCTAACCTAACCTAACCTAACCTAACCTAACCTAACCTAACCTAACCTAACCTAACCTAACCTAACCTAACCTAACCTAACCTAACCTAACCTAACCTAACCTAACCTAACCTAACCTAACCTAACCTAACCTAACCTAACCTAACCTAACCTAACCTAACCTAACCTAACCTAACCTAACCTAACCTAACCTAACCTAACCTAACCTAACCTAACCTAACCTAACCTAACCTAACCTAACCTAACCTAACCTAACCTAACCTAACCTAACCTAACCTAACCTAACCTAACCTAACCTAACCTAACCTAACCTAACCTAACCTAACCTAACCTAACCTAACCTAACCTAACCTAACCTAACCTAACCTAACCTAACCTAACCTAACCTAACCTAACCTAACCTAACCTAACCTAACCTAACCTAACCTAACCTAACCTAACCTAACCTAACCTAACCTAACCTAACCTAACCTAACCTAACCTAACCTAACCTAACCTAACCTAACCTAACCTAACCTAACCTAACCTAACCTAACCTAACCTAACCTAACCTAACCTAACCTAACCTAACCTAACCTAACCTAACCTAACCTAACCTAACCTAACCTAACCTAACCTAACCTAACCTAACCTAACCTAACCTAACCTAACCTAACCTAACCTAACCTAACCTAACCTAACCTAACCTAACCTAACCTAACCTAACCTAACCTAACCTAACCTAACCTAACCTAACCTAACCTAACCTAACCTAACCTAACCTAACCTAACCTAACCTAACCTAACCTAACCTAACCTAACCTAACCTAACCTAACCTAACCTAACCTAACCTAACCTAACCTAACCTAACCTAACCTAACCTAACCTAACCTAACCTAACCTAACCTAACCTAACCTAACCTAACCTAACCTAACCTAACCTAACCTAACCTAACCTAACCTAACCTAACCTAACCTAACCTAACCTAACCTAACCTAACCTAACCTAACCTAACCTAACCTAACCTAACCTAACCTAACCTAACCTAACCTAACCTAACCTAACCTAACCTAACCCAGTTGCGCCTGGCCCGCAGTCGAAACGCCAGCTCTCTAACGCGTCTCCACGCTCGAAAAATCTTAAAAATAGCGAAAAGTGCTCCGATTTTGCCAAAAATTCAGAGTGTTGTGCGCGCAGCGAAGTGGATCATAAAAGTGAAAAAATTTTTGTGAAAAGTGAAAAAACGAAGGAGTAGACTCCAAAAAACCACTTTTTGACCGAGCACGGAACTTTGAGGCCGTGCGCTGCACGATTTTCAGCGGTGACCCACTGATTTTCAATTGGAAATCAGGAAGACCCCACTTGGACCAACTCCCAGCGAAATCTCGGATTTTTCCCACCACGCAATCGTGAGTTATAGTCATAAAAACAAAAAGCACGTGGAGCCCGAATTCACTTTAGCACGACGTGCAATACGTCGAAACACGTGCCTTGACGAGAAACACTCAAATCCGTTTGAAGAAGTGAATTCGGACCATAACTGACGGAGCTAGACTCAAAAAACGACACTCAACACGTGTATTGCAGTGGTGGGAAACGGTTCCAGACATCCAGAGAGAGAATACGCGCGACGACCCCCCCATTTTATCCCAGAAATCAGTGACCTTGCTGGCTCCCGAGGCTCCCGCAAATTCTGGGATTTTTAGGTGGAACAACGCAGGAGATAGGAGACCTACAAGAAAGTAGGTAGCCTAATAGGTAATTTCCCCATTCCCAAACCGGGATACCTAGAGAGAGAGAGATTGCGGCTATATTCCCAATTCTAAACCGGCAACACCGATCTAAACAGAAACCAGACCATTTACACCTGGTTCCTGTCAAAAAACCGCATTTGGTAGTTTTTGTAAACCGAAAAATTTCCTGGAAAAATCACAGGAAATAAACGGGAAGAGCTACCATCTGTAAGACAAAAAGGACAGACAGGGAATATATCACGGACCCCGGCATACTTTAACCCTTAATTTTAGGACGATATTTGGACCTTTGGTGGACGATCTAACCAACCAGGGAAGAGCGACGCCATTACCGAATTAAGTTGGTACCACCATAACCCTGGAACCGAAGGTCTGATCGCAAAACCGAGCTGAAATTAATTCAGTATGCGACCAGAGGTCGCCTGAAGCAATTCCAGGGTAATCTCACAGGATCAAGCCACCACCAGCTCCCCAGCACCAAGTTTTGACCATCCAGAGTGGATATCTCCTTACCAGAAGGAGATACCAGAGACAAGAAGACGGTAGAAGTTGGAGGACCAGCTACTCTATAGGACCCCGAAAGGCAAAAGTTGGACAAACACTCTCCCTGGAGGAGAGCAGCTTGGGAAGGTTCAACAGCGTCTGGACCAGCGGTTGACCTACATAAGGAAAAAAGCAAGCAATAAGCTGATAGGAAATTTCAGTACCTACCGATAGACACCAGAAACAAGGCAGAGCGATAACCAGTACCGGAGATACAGCGGTTTTCCCTAAACAACACGAAAACCGGGAAACCAGCCATTTGCGGTCAACCGTATCTACCTCACCAGATTGACAGGAGCATACCGGGTTTTCTGGGAGACAATCTGCCCAGGAAAAAACGGTACCTGAAGGTCCTAAGCACTCCCGACACATAGGTACCACCCCGGGATTTTTAAAATAAACAGCAGAGTTCCCACACGGTTTTCAAAAATCCCCAAACACTTTACCAACCGCAGGAAAACCTGAAAATCGCTGTAACCCTGGAACGGAGCGTCCTAGACAAAAAAGGACAAAATTTTCAGCCCCCCCCCTAAAAACCCCCCCCCCTGCTCGTTACACTCACACAAGTGGACCATCAACCCGGACAGCAATCGCCCCCCCCCCCCTGGAGCAACTTACCTCGAGGCAGTCGGTGGACGGCAGCGGCAGAGGACCGGCGGCGGCGGCGCGGCGGCGGCGGTACCTGAAACAGATAGTAATTATAAGACTAGAGTATACCTCCCCCCAACCCCCCCCCCCCCCCCCCACCCCCAAACCAGCCCCTCAATAGTATAGTTAGTAGTATCACTTAGTACCCTTGCCCCCTTACTTGCCCCCCCCCATCTCTGTTCCCCCCCCCCCCCCACCCCCCCCCCCAACCACAAAGCTATTATACATTACCCGACCCTACTTGAGAGGACTCTACCGCCCCTCAATTTTTGGGTAGAGTCAGTGCCCATTTAGAAAAAATAAGAACTGATCGACCCTAGGTAGAGCCCAAAAATTGACTACATTTTGTACTTTTATGTTTTTGTTTAATGATCGTGTTTATTTAGTGCTTCTACCAAGCAAACAGGACCGACTCTACATAGAGTCCAAATATTTTTTGGTAGAGTCAGACTCTACCATCAACCAAAAAACTCACTGACGTCATTGTAAAACCCCAAACACGAGTTTGCTGCGTTTTGAGGGATTCGCTGGCTTGATTTTAAAAGTTAGGCGGCCTTTTCGGCGGATATACTTAACAAATACAAAGTAGAATAGCTCAGCGGCTATACGTCGTAACGCAACGGGATTTTTTCTGACAAGTAGAGCTTTGCAAGCTCTATCGAATAGCATACAGAGACAGACTCTACATAGAGAAAAAATTTTTTATATCATTTTTATATCATTTGTTTTAACTTATTTTGTGTTCACGTGTTAGATTTAAGCGACTTTTTACAATTTTATTTTACAACTTATACAAACTTACTTGACTTTCTAAACTTATTATTTTGACATGTTCCGCACACCGGTAAAAACGACAGAAAGGGAGGGCTCGGGCTCTCCACCCTCTCCAGCCAAAATAGAACAGGTAGGTCCTACCAGACCAGGAAACATGACCTACGACCTCACAGACCTGACCAAAACACCATCAAAAGTCAGGAAGAGTATAGAAAGACTGGAGCTGGCGGAGAGCACGTCCCAACCATCATCCCCACAAAAACCGTCGACATCAGCGAAGTACACTTACCCCCCCCCTCGCCCAAAACAACTGACCGAGCTGCTTAACCAGAAGCAGCTCTCGCCACCGAGAAACCCAACCACGAAACTAGCCAAAGCCCCAAAAAAGATAACAAAACCTTTGGTGACTCTACCAGTCAAGAGCCCAACTGACAAAAGGGAAAGATATCCGAACAGGCTAGCAGAGGCTGAAGCTTACAGGCAAAAGGTCATGGGCTTCATAGGGGAGACGAGGAACTTACGAACCGACCTGAAAAACGGCATTACAGAGACGGTAATAAAAATGTTCCACGTAATAGAAGGATATGAGGCAGACCTGAAAAAAGAAAAACAAAGAAGCGTAGAGAGAAAACCGATAACCGAAACCGAAGAAAAGGAAAACAGAGACAAGCAGACGCAGACAAGGCAACAAGAACCAACGAAGGAAGACGAAGAGCCGGAAGAATATCCTGGATACAGAGTCGCAGAAGCGAAAGACTGTGCAGTGAGGATAGGAAATCAACTAGAGAAAGCCAAAAGCGTCAGCTACACAATAAAAAATGAAATCGGTAGCCTGACAGACAGATTGATACTTCTGGCAACGGAGGCAAACCTGAGAAAATCGGTACTGGTAAGGACTCCTACCAGGAAGAAAACACCTAACGAGGAACAAAAAACCGGGAAAGAAAGGGAACCTGAAAAGGAAAAGGAAAAAGGGAAGGAAGAAAACGAGCTGCTAAGAAAAATAGAAGAACATGCTAAACTGATCAAGGAAAACAGCGACAAAATGGACAAACTGCAGGAAACAATCGGAAGGCATCAAGAACAACAGGAAAAGTTGACATACGCAGGTGTGGCAGCATCGCGCCCGACAAGACAGACCACAGGACAAACCGCGCTTCATTCAGTCGTAGTAACCGCTAGAAATGAGAATGACACCGGAGAACAGGTGCTTAACAGGATAAGGGAAACGATGAATGCTAAGGAAAGCGGGATAACAGTAGAGAAAATAAGAAAAGCCAAAGACAGGAAAGTTATCGTGGGTTGCAAAACAGAAGAAGAGAGACAGAAAGTCAAAGAAAAGCTAAGAGAAGCAAAAGAACTTAACGTAGAAGATATAAAAAACAAAGACCCCCTAGTGATTTTCAGGGACGTTCTAAAAATATATAGCGACACGGACGTCATAAACGCCCTGAAAAATCAGAACAAGGACACGATAACGAAAGACCTACAAGACCCAAAGATGGATATTATATATAAGAAGCGCGCAAGAAACCCACACACACACCACATAGTGATGCGAGTATCCCCAAAAATCTGGCGGCACTTAACCGACGCGGAAACTGTCCTCATCGACTTGCAGCGGGTGAAAGTCGCGGACCAGTCGCCACTGGTCCAGTGCTCGCGCTGCTTAGGATATGGGCACGGGAGGCGTTTCTGCAGAGAGACCATCGAGAAGTGCTGCCATTGCGGGGGGCCGCACATGCGTTCAGAGTGTGCAGACTGGCTGGCAGGAGCAACACCATCGTGCTGCAACTGCACAAGCGCGAAGGCTGATAGGTCCGACCACAACGCCTTCAGCCAGGACTGCCAAATCCGAAGAAGGTGGGAGGCCCTGGCGCGCGCAAAAATAGCATACTGCTAAAGTGGTCACGGGCGTTACACCTACAGAAGACAGCGCGAAGCCATACCTAGCAGCTCAAGCGAATCTGCAAAGATCCGAGTTAGCAACGCAAGAGCTGATGCTTGAAGCAAGCAAGAGAAGGATGGCCTTCGCGCTGATTCAAGAGCCGTACATTGGAGCTGTTGGGGAGATGAAATACTACAGAGGCGCAAGAATCTTCCAGTGCACAAATAAAGGTGACAAAGTAGTCAAAGCTGCAATAGCGGTATATGACAAAGACATCGACGTCATCCAATGTCCCGAACTCACGACTACCAACATTGCAGTAGTAAAGCTGCGCACAAAAGCCTGGGAGATAGCCGTAGTATCCTACTACTTCGAACCAACAGAACCAATCCAGCAGTACCTAGAAAACATCAAGAAGATAGCTCGAAAAGTAGGTGTAACAAGAATTATCATAGGAGGCGATGCAAACGCCAAAAGCACCTGGTGGGGCAGTAATAAGATAGACGATAGAGGGGAAGAACTGGCCGGAACCTTAGAAGAACTGGATTTGCAGGTACTTAACGAAGGAGACACCCCGACGTTCGCCACAGTGAGAGGAAACAGGACCTACTCTAGTCATGTAGACATCACAGCCTGCACAACGAACCTGCTAGGCATAGTCGAAGACTGGAGGGTAGACGAAGGCATGACGAGCTCCGACCACAACACAATTCTCTTTAACATTAGATTATTAAAAGCAAAAGGCATAGCAATAAACAGATCCACTAGAGTTTACAATACTAAAAAAGCTAATTGGCCCCAGTTTCATGAGAAACTGGGACAATTACAAGAAGAACACAACATAACTAAAAACGAAATAGATAAAGTAAATAGTAAAATAGAATTAGAAAATAAAATAGAACAGTACATAAACATAATAGTAGAAGCATGCAAAAATAGTATTCCAAAAATTAAAACAAACGAACAAATAAACTTACCGTGGTGGTCGGAAGAACTCGCTCTGCTGAAGAAGGAGGTCGCCAGGAGAAAACGAAGAGTCCACTGTGCTGCGCCGATCCGGAGGGAGATGGTCGTCGAAGAGTACCTGCAAATAAAACAAAATTATGAACAAAAGGTTAAAATGGCACAAGTCCAAAGCTGGAAGGAGTTTTGTGCAAAACAAGACAGGGAGAGTATGTGGGACAGCATATACCGAGTGATCAAAAGGACAACCAAGAGGCAGGAAGATCTGCCCCTGATCGAAAACGGCAAAATGCTAGACCCTAAAAAATCTGCGGAAATGCTGGCCAAAAAATTCTACCCCGAGGACAGAAAGGAGGATGATAACGAAGATCATCGGTCAATTAGAAAGGCGGCTGACCAAGTAAATGCCGGGAAGCATGCTGAAGTTCATGATCCCCCATTTACACTCAATGAAGTCAAAGCAGCAACAAATGGCTTTAACCCTAAGAAAGCTCCCGGATCCGATGGCTTTACAGCGGATATCTGTAAACACACAATTTTACAGGACCCGGGACTCTACCTATCACTGGCAAACAAATGCTTAGAGCAAGGTCACTTCCCAACGATCTGGAAAGAGGCTACCGTTGTAGTACTCCGAAAACCGGGGAGGGAGAACTACACGGAGGCCAAATCGTATAGGCCGATAGGACTGTTGCCAGTGATGGGCAAAATCTTGGAAAAAATGGTCATCAATAGAATTAAATGGCACATCCTCCCAAAACTAAACACCCGCCAGTACGGATTCATGCCCCAGAGGAGCACGGAAGACGCCCTCTATACCCTCGTACAGCACATACGCGGTAAGCTGGAACAAAAGAAACTTGTCACACTTGTATCGCTGGATATAGAGGGCGCCTTCGACAGTGCATGGTGGCCAGCAATCAGGATCCGACTGGCGGAGCTTAAATGTCCCATAAATATTAGAACACTTATAGATAGTTACCTTAGCGATAGGAGAGTGTCGGTCAGGTACGCGGGTGAAGAGGTAGTCAGACGAACGACTAAGGGCTGCGTCCAAGGGTCCATAGGAGGTCCAATCCTATGGAACATTCTTCTCGACCCGCTGCTAAACGACCTAGAACACCAGGGACACTACTGCCAAGCCTTCGCCGACGACATCGTCCTGGTATTTGCGGAGGAAACGGCACTAGAGGTAGAGCGGAAAGGCAATGCCGCTCTCGCGTATGTTCAGGAGTGGGGTGTCATGAACAAACTGAAATTCGCACCACACAAAACAAACGCGATGGTGATAACTCGGAAACTTAAACATGACACACCACGCCTGAGCATGGGCGGGACCGGCATTGCAATGTCGGAGGAGGTGAAAATCCTGGGGCTCACGATAGACAACAAGCTTACGTTCAATAAACACGCGACAAACGCCTGTAAAAAGGCCTTGAACATTTACAAGCAGTTGTCTAGAGCCGCCAGGATCAGTTGGGGCCTTCACCCGGAGGTAATCCGCACAATCTACATAGCAGTCGTTGAGCCAGTCGTCATGTATGCAGCAAGCGCTTGGGTACCGGCGGTAAGGAAGTTGGGCGTGAGGAAGCAACTTAATACTGTTCAACGTGGCTTTGCACAGAAACTGTGCAAGG
>OX596036.1:17500-37500 GCA_951394065.1 Venusia cambrica
GAGTCCGAGGCGCTGTATTCTGCCGGCAACTAGCGTGCCGCCGACAGATGCCAGCCGCGCCGCTATAACGAATGTCCTCCCCCGAGCAGTGATTAGAGTGTCATCCGCATAGCAGATGACACTCATGCCCGGGAGGAGGACGCCCCGAAGGAGCCAATCAAAACCGAGGTTCCACAGGAGTGGGCCGAGAACAGACCCCTGCGGAACCCCAGTTGCCACCATTTGTCGCCCTAGGCGCCGATTTTTATCGGTCCACAGGATCTCCCGACCGTGCAAGTAGTCGGCCAAAAGATCCTGCAGGTATGGAGGCACTCGGTGGAACCTGAGTGCCTCCAGGACAACGGAGTGGGGGAGGGAATTAAACGCGTTGGCTATATCGAACGATATAGCCAACACTCCCTCGCCCTGCTCCTTGGCCTCCGCCGTGAGGCTCTTAAGCCTCTGAAGGGCGTCTATCGTCGACCGGCCTGCCCGGAACCCGAACTGGGCGTCGGACAGATTTGGGGCGGTCGACGACAGTAGGTGCGCCTGGAGTCGGGAGGAAATGACTCTTTCAAAGAGTTTTCCTACCTCATCCAGGAGCACGATAGGGCGGTACCCACGGGGTGAGTCCGCCGGACGCCCTTCCTTACGAAGGAGGCACAAGAGCCCCTCCTTCCACGGTTTCGGGAACCTCCCTGCGATAAGGCACCGGGAGAAAAGGTCCCGAAGCCTGTCCCCCAGATGGCGAAGGCCGACGAGGAGAGCCCGCGCTGGCACACCGTCCGGTCCCGGGGCCGTCTTTTTGGCGCGGAGGCATAATGCCGCCGTGCCAAGCTCCACCTCCGATACGGGCTCAACTCCCTCATCAGGGGAACCCGTCTCCGCGGGGGGATTCATTCTGGGCGGGGTGAAGTGGGGGTTAGTGCCCGGGAACAGAACCCGGACCACCCCGCTCAGGAGGTCCGGCTGAAGGGTTTCCGTGAGGGGGGGGCCGATGGCGCGCAGCTTGTTGCGCGCCATCTTGTACGGCCTCCCCCACGGGTCGTTGTCGAGACCCTTCAGCATTTCCTCTCGCGCGCTGTCTTTGGCCGCTCCAATGGCGGCCTTGAGCGCGCTCTGCGCCCCTCTGTACACCGCGTACAACGCGTCCTCGGACACGAGGTCGCGGTGCCGGCGACGGCGGCTGCGCGTGTGTGCGCGTCTTGCCGCGACGCACCCCGCCCGTAAGCTGGCGATCTCCTCAGACCACCAGTACACTGCGCGACGGGGGGGGGGCCGGCGGGACCGAGGCATGCTTGAGTTGCACACCTCGGTAAGGGCGTCTCGCATATGCGAGGCTGCGACATCCACATCAGCACTGGCAGGGGGACCTAGCCAGTCCTGGACCAGTGCGGCCTCGCTCGCCATCCCCCGATCAAATCGGGTCAGAGCCCATCGGGGGAATACCGCCAACCCCTGAGGGGCGCTTTGGGGGTGCCGGTTGGAGATCCCTATCCGAATGTACCGGTGGTCGGACAGGGTCTCTACCAGCTCGACCTGCCATGTGTCCACTGTGGCGGCTAGTGCAGGTGTGGCGAACGACAGGTCCACCACGGACCCTCCCTGCTGCCGCACACATGTGTGGACTGCCCCCCTGTTGAGGAGGGACAGGCCGGCCGACGTCGCCCACAAATCCACCGAGTGGCCGCGCATGTCGGTGGCCGGGTTGCCCCATGCCACCGACTTGGCGTTGAAGTCGCCGAGCAGCAGAACCTGTCTCGGCGACACCCGCTGTACCACCCCTGACAGGACGTCTAAAAAGGCGTCAAAATCTGCCAGGGGACGGTTGGGGGAGAAGTAGATCCCAACAAGGGCGATCTCCCCCCACGCTGCGGCCACATATCCATGTCCCCTCTCCAATACCGAGAGGGGGGTGGAATTTGTGCTCTGCCGCACAGGGACGATCGCGACCGCGTCGTCCCTATCCCCGATCCAATTTTCGGGGACATAGTACGGCTCGGCGACAACCGCCGCGCCGGCACCCCACTCGGCCAGGGTCTGCAGGAGCAGATCCTGTGCCGCCCGACAATGGTTAAGATTGCCCTGGACCACTACCCTATGGGACATTATGTTTCCATGGAAGTGGTCCCCTCAGGCGCCGGGCTAGCCTCGGCGGTCGGTTTTGCAGGCCGGGTCTGGGCCTGCACTTTGCCCTTCTTAGGGGGGGGATGACAGCTCTTCCCCCCCATCTTGTGGTTGGCGGGCTTTGCGCTCGCCGCACATACGCTGCAGTGCGGTGTGGCAGAGCAGGAGGCCGATTTATGGCCTTCCTGACCGCAGCGAAAGCACGTCTCGCCCCGCTCCACCTCGGAGGGGCAGCGCGCACGGGTGTGGCCGGTGCCGAGGCACTTATAGCAGCGCATCGGCCCGCTCTCTGCTGCCCGGACCACCGCCGAGCTCAGTCCCACAAGGAGTCGCCCTTTCGCAAGGGCGGCTCTCGCCGCCAGGACAGGGCATTCAATATTGATTGAGCCCATGCCTCCCTGCCGGCGAACTATCTTGCCGGCTCTTATCGACTCCGGCGCGCAGCCTCCGGCCAGCGCCACCGCAGTAACGACGACTTCAGTGGTGGACACTGAGTCGTCCAGGCCCGACACAATTAGGGACGCCGTCTTCGTTGGCCTGGAGACCACAGCGAAGCCGGCGACTGCCTCCCGCAGACGCCCCGCAAAGGCCTCCGCATTGGCCTCCTTGCTTGCCCCTGGGAACTCGAATATGCGAGCCCCAGTCGCTGTTTGGCGGCAGGTGACCTTGGTGATGCCCATTTCCACGGGCTTCACCGATCTGGTGGCCTTCTCCAGCACCGACTCGTAGGTCTCCCCCTTTTTTGCGGCTTCGGGCGTGATCGTGACAACGACCGCCGCAGTTTTAGGGGGAGGGGGGAGTTTTGGGGAGGCCTTTTTGGGGGCTTTCCCGGCCTTCTTGGGCGCCGGTTTGGGCGCCTTGGGGGCTGAGGAAGGGGGGGCTTTCGCCCTCCTATCCCGGTTCCTCTTTGGCTTCTTCTTGGCCACCGTCGTCCAACCTTGGTTGGCGGCGGTGGTCGAGGGGAGCAAAGGATCCACATAAGTGGGCTCCGACGAAGGGCCGGGAACCGGCCTCGTGGCGGGGGTGGGGCGGTAGGAGGACGACGACGCTCCTGGGACCTTGGCTCCCTCGCTCGACTTGGCGGCAGCGGCTGGCGCAGGCATGGCCGACCCTGAGGCCTTTGCCGCTTTGGCAGCATACGTGGCTGACGACTTGGGGGCAGATGGAGTTGCCCCCAAGGGCTTGGTGCCTTTGCCCTTGGGCTTGGGCACCTGTGGCACCGCAAATACTGCTGCCTCCTCCGCGGCAGCAGCCTCCCTCTTTTTGTCCGCCGCGAGGGGTGGACGTACCTGCTTTTGCTTCACCGGCAGGAGCCGGTCCTCTAGGCCGGATATGATAGCCCGGGTGAAAACCCGCTCCTCCTGGGCTATCTGCCGGAGAGCATCCATGATATCCGCCGGGAGAGCGGAGGTCTCCATCCTCACTTCGGGTGCGGGTGCGAGAGCGGGGCGGGCCGAGTCCTCAGCCGCCTCAGCCGCCTCTCGACGAAGGCGCTCATTCTCTCGCTGCAGGCGGTCGATAGTCGCCTGCAGCCGTCCAGTCTCGTCAGAGGTCGAGCGCCTCCCGAGCTCCCCCACTATCTCCTTAAGGGAGTGGGCACGGCTTTTAAGAGCCTTTTGCAAAGTGCCCTTCAAGTTCGACGACTTAGCGGCGATTGTGGCAATCTCCGCCGTGTCCTCGCTGGCCATGAGCTCCAGCTGAGCTACGGTTTTAACCGCATGGTCAGATAGAGACACGCCATAGCCCACCCTGTTGCGGATGGCGCTGGCCTCGCGTTCGCGCGCCGCGAACCTCTCCTCTAGCTCCAGTTCGAGCGCCTCCTTCTTCTGGCGGTTCAACTCTTGCTGAGCCGCCGCCAGGCCGACGTGATGCCCCGTGGTGGGTTTGCATCCCCGTTTCGCCGCTCCTTTCCCTTTCGCGGAGGGGGTATCAGAGCCCGAACCAGAGCTCGCCTCTGTCCCCTTCCGTTTGAGGTATTTGGAGCGGCCGTGCTCCACCTCGGGTGTTTCCGCGTCGGACTCGCCCAGATCCTCTGGGCGGAAAAACAAGCTTCCGCTATGCGGCGGCGCCGGAGCGCACGCCCTCTCTTTGCCGGGGGTCGCCGGCTCGGATTCAGAGTCGGATTGGCTCCGCGATCTGACCGACAGCGACACTGAAGGGTCGTCAACACGCGACCGAGTACGAGCCGCGAGGCGTAATGTGAAGCGGGAAGTTCGCCTCCTGTCTTCCAAGTCTGGATCCTCTGATCCACGGGATGGAGTCCGTCTGGATTCCGTGTCCGACATGGTAGCAGGCGATCGGAAGCAGATGAGAACAACGCTAGGGAGCAAAGGCTCGACCACGCTAATTGTTCCCAAACTGAATCTGACCACTTGGCAAACCTTAGCCCAAAAGGCAAGAGAAGTTCTTGCTTGTTCTTGCCTAAATTTTTGCTCTTTTTCCCTCTAACCTAACCTAACCTAACCTAACCTAACCTAACCTAACCTAACCTAACCTAACCTAACCTAACCTAACCTAACCTAACCTAACCTAACCTAACCTAACCTAACCTAACCTAACCTAACCTAACCTAACCTAACCTAACCTAACCTAACCTAACCTAACCTAACCTAACCTAACCTAACCTAACCTAACCTAACCTAACCTAACCTAACCTAACCTAACCTAACCTAACCTAACCTAACCTAACCTAACCTAACCTAACCTAACCTAACCTAACCTAACCTAACCTAACCTAACCTAACCTAACCTAACCTAACCTAACCTAACCTAACCTAACCTAACCTAACCTAACCTAACCTAACCTAACCTAACCTAACCTAACCTAACCTAACCTAACCTAACCTAACCTAACCTAACCTAACCTAACCTAACCTAACCTAACCTAACCTAACCTAACCTAACCTAACCTAACCTAACCTAACCTAACCTAACCTAACCTAACCTAACCTAACCTAACCTAACCTAACCTAACCTAACCTAACCTAACCTAACCTAACCTAACCTAACCTAACCTAACCTAACCTAACCTAACCTAACCTAACCTAACCTAACCTAACCTAACCTAACCTAACCTAACCTAACCTAACCTAACCTAACCTAACCTAACCTAACCTAACCTAACCTAACCTAACCTAACCTAACCTAACCTAACCTAACCTAACCTAACCTAACCTAACCTAACCTAACCTAACCTAACCTAACCTAACCTAACCTAACCTAACCTAACCTAACCTAACCTAACCTAACCTAACCTAACCTAACCTAACCTAACCTAACCTAACCTAACCTAACCTAACCTAACCTAACCTAACCTAACCTAACCTAACCTAACCTAACCTAACCTAACCTAACCTAACCTAACCTAACCTAACCTAACCTAACCTAACCTAACCTAACCTAACCTAACCTAACCTAACCTAACCTAACCTAACCTAACCTAACCTAACCTAACCTAACCTAACCTAACCTAACCTAACCTAACCTAACCTAACCTAACCTAACCTAACCTAACCTAACCTAACCTAACCTAACCTAACCTAACCTAACCTAACCTAACCTAACCTAACCTAACCTAACCTAACCTAACCTAACCTAACCTAACCTAACCTAACCTAACCTAACCTAACCTAACCTAACCTAACCTAACCTAACCTAACCTAACCTAACCTAACCTAACCTAACCTAACCTAACCTAACCTAACCTAACCTAACCTAACCTAACCTAACCTAACCTAACCTAACCTAACCTAACCTAACCTAACCTAACCTAACCTAACCTAACCTAACCTAACCTAACCTAACCTAACCTAACCTAACCTAACCTAACCTAACCTAACCTAACCTAACCTAACCTAACCTAACCTAACCTAACCTAACCTAACCTAACCTAACCTAACCTAACCTAACCTAACCTAACCTAACCTAACCTAACCTAACCTAACCTAACCTAACCTAACCTAACCTAACCTAACCTAACCTAACCTAACCTAACCTAACCTAACCTAACCTAACCTAACCTAACCTAACCTAACCTAACCTAACCTAACCTAACCTAACCTAACCTAACCTAACCTAACCTAACCTAACCTAACCTAACCTAACCTAACCTAACCTAACCTAACCTAACCTAACCTAACCTAACCTAACCTAACCTAACCTAACCTAACCTAACCTAACCTAACCTAACCTAACCTAACCTAACCTAACCTAACCTAACCTAACCTAACCTAACCTAACCTAACCTAACCTAACCTAACCTAACCTAACCTAACCTAACCTAACCTAACCTAACCTAACCTAACCTAACCTAACCTAACCTAACCTAACCTAACCTAACCTAACCTAACCTAACCTAACCTAACCTAACCTAACCTAACCTAACCTAACCTAACCTAACCTAACCTAACCTAACCTAACCTAACCTAACCTAACCTAACCTAACCTAACCTAACCTAACCTAACCTAACCTAACCTAACCTAACCTAACCTAACCTAACCTAACCTAACCTAACCTAACCTAACCTAACCTAACCTAACCTAACCTAACCTAACCTAACCTAACCTAACCTAACCTAACCTAACCTAACCTAACCTAACCTAACCTAACCTAACCTAACCTAACCTAACCTAACCTAACCTAACCTAACCTAACCTAACCTAACCTAACCTAACCTAACCTAACCTAACCTAACCTAACCTAACCTAACCTAACCTAACCTAACCTAACCTAACCTAACCTAACCTAACCTAACCTAACCTAACCTAACCTAACCTAACCTAACCTAACCTAACCTAACCTAACCTAACCTAACCTAACCTAACCTAACCTAACCTAACCTAACCTAACCTAACCTAACCTAACCTAACCTAACCTAACCTAACCTAACCTAACCTAACCTAACCTAACCTAACCTAACCTAACCTAACCTAACCTAACCTAACCTAACCTAACCTAACCTAACCTAACCTAACCTAACCTAACCTAACCTAACCTAACCTAACCTAACCTAACCTAACCTAACCTAACCTAACCTAACCTAACCTAACCTAACCTAACCTAACCTAACCTAACCTAACCTAACCTAACCTAACCTAACCTAACCTAACCTAACCTAACCTAACCTAACCTAACCTAACCTAACCTAACCTAACCTAACCTAACCTAACCTAACCTAACCTAACCTAACCTAACCTAACCTAACCTAACCTAACCTAACCTAACCTAACCTAACCTAACCTAACTAACCTAACCTAACCTAACCTAACCTAACCTAACCTAACCTAACCTAACCTAACCTAACCTAACCTAACCTAACCTAACCTAACCTAACCTAACCTAACCTAACCTAACCTAACCTAACCTAACCTAACCTAACCTAACCTAACCTAACCTAACCTAACCTAACCTAACCTAACCTAACCTAACCTAACCTAACCTAACCTAACCTAACCTAACCTAACCTAACCTAACCTAACCTAACCTAACCTAACCTAACCTAACCTAACCTAACCTAACCTAACCTAACCTAACCTAACCTAACCTAACCTAACCTAACCTAACCTAACCTAACCTAACCTAACCTAACCTAACCTAACCTAACCTAACCTAACCTAACCTAACCTAACCTAACCTAACCTAACCTAACCTAACCTAACCTAACCTAACCTAACCTAACCTAACCTAACCTAACCTAACCTAACCTAACCTAACCTAACCTAACCTAACCTAACCTAACCTAACCTAACCTAACCTAACCTAACCTAACCTAACCTAACCTAACCTAACCTAACCTAACCTAACCTAACCTAACCTAACCTAACCTAACCTAACCTAACCTAACCTAACCTAACCTAACCTAACCTAACCTAACCTAACCTAACCTAACCTAACCTAACCTAACCTAACCTAACCTAACCTAACCTAACCTAACCTAACCTAACCTAACCTAACCTAACCTAACCTAACCTAACCTAACCTAACCTAACCTAACCTAACCTAACCTAACCTAACCTAACCTAACCTAACCTAACCTAACCTAACCTAACCTAACCTAACCTAACCTAACCTAACCTAACCTAACCTAACCTAACCTAACCTAACCTAACCTAACCTAACCTAACCTAACCTAACCTAACCTAACCTAACCTAACCTAACCTAACCTAACCTAACCTAACCTAACCTAACCTAACCTAACCTAACCTAACCTAACCTAACCTAACCTAACCTAACCTAACCTAACCTAACCTAACCTAACCTAACCTAACCTAACCTAACCTAACCTAACCTAACCTAACCTAACCTAACCTAACCTAACCTAACCTAACCTAACCTAACCTAACCTAACCTAACCTAACCTAACCTAACCTAACCTAACCTAACCTAACCTAACCTAACCTAACCTAACCTAACCTAACCTAACCTAACCTAACCTAACCTAACCTAACCTAACCTAACCTAACCTAACCTAACCTAACCTAACCTAACCTAACCTAACCTAACCTAACCTAACCTAACCTAACCTAACCTAACCTAACCTAACCTAACCTAACCTAACCTAACCTAACCTAACCTAACCTAACCTAACCTAACCTAACCTTTTTTTTTTTTTTTTTTTTTTTTTTTATGCGGAGAATGCGTTTAGGCACCATAGCCTCGTTGGGGACGAGGCCGTGTGTGGGACTCAACCCGTCCTAGCGACAGGCAATACCCACTAAACTCCGCAGTGACCCGCTATCGCCGAGTGGTGGTGTCGTGGGAATCCGGCTAAAGCCTTTACCGCCACAACACCACCAGCGATTGCCCCTTTACAGGGGCCCCACAGGCCCCCCCAGTGTGACTGGGGGGGGATGGCGGGAACAGCTGGGTCGCCAGGCTGTTCCCGCCGTTCGGCGGGGATGAGGGTCTGTGCAATGGAGGCCGGTTGAACGCCCCTACGTTCCCAGCCCCCAGACCCTCATCTGATCCCACTGCCCGACAGGGTGGCCGAGTTGACCCTCCCTGCCGCGCCGCCAGCCTTGAAGGCCGGCCATCCCACGACCCGGAGGTCCGCTGAGTCCCTCACTGGGACTCCGCCACGCGGACGACCGCCTGTCCATCCACTGTGCCCTATGCATATATCATAGGGACACGCGGAGGACACCCTCGTGTCGGATTATTCGCTGCCGTCGATCACTTCCCACAAGTGGGAAGTGATCGACGGCACCCAGGGTACACCACGAGGAGGTTATCCGACCCAGTACCCCAACCTAACCTAACCTAACCTAACCTAACCTAACCTAACCTAACCTAACCTAACCTAACCTAACCTAACCTAACCTAACCTAACCTAACCTAACCTAACCTAACCTAACCTAACCTAACCTAACCTAACCTAACCTAACCTAACCTAACCTAACCTAACCTAACCTAACCTAACCTAACCTAACCTAACCTAACCTAACCTAACCTAACCTAACCTAACCTAACCTAACCTAACCTAACCTAACCTAACCTAACCTAACCTAACCTAACCTAACCTAACCTAACCTAACCTAACCTAACCTAACCTAACCTAACCTAACCTAACCTAACCTAACCTAACCTAACCTAACCTAACCTAACCTAACCTAACCTAACCTAACCTAACCTAACCTAACCTAACCTAACCTAACCTAACCTAACCTAACCTAACCTAACCTAACCTAACCTAACCTAACCTAACCTAACCTAACCTAACCTAACCTAACCTAACCTAACCTAACCTAACCTAACCTAACCTAACCTAACCTAACCTAACCTAACCTAACCTAACCTAACCTAACCTAACCTAACCTAACCTAACCTAACCTAACCTAACCTAACCTAACCTAACCTAACCTAACCTAACCTAACCTAACCTAACCTAACCTAACCTAACCTAACCTAACCTAACCTAACCTAACCTAACCTAACCTAACCTAACCTAACCTAACCTAACCTAACCTAACCTAACCTAACCTAACCTAACCTAACCTAACCTAACCTAACCTAACCTAACCTAACCTAACCTAACCTAACCTAACCTAACCTAACCTAACCTAACCTAACCTAACCTAACCTAACCTAACCTAACCTAACCTAACCTAACCTAACCTAACCTAACCTAACCTAACCTAACCTAACCTAACCTAACCTAACCTAACCTAACCTAACCTAACCTAACCTAACCTAACCTAACCTAACCTAACCTAACCTAACCTAACCTAACCTAACCTAACCTAACCTAACCTAACCTAACCTAACCTAACCTAACCTAACCTAACCTAACCTAACCTAACCTAACCTAACCTAACCTAACCTAACCTAACCTAACCTAACCTAACCTAACCTAACCTAACCTAACCTAACCTAACCTAACCTAACCTAACCTAACCTAACCTAACCTAACCTAACCTAACCTAACCTAACCTAACCTAACCTAACCTAACCTAACCTAACCTAACCTAACCTAACCTAACCTAACCTAACCTAACCTAACCTAACCTAACCTAACCTAACCTAACCTAACCTAACCTAACCTAACCTAACCTAACCTAACCTAACCTAACCTAACCTAACCTAACCTAACCTAACCTAACCTAACCTAACCTAACCTAACCTAACCTAACCTAACCTAACCTAACCTAACCTAACCTAACCTAACCTAACCTAACCTAACCTAACCTAACCTAACCTAACCTAACCTAACCTAACCTAACCTAACCTAACCTAACCTAACCTAACCTAACCTAACCTAACCTAACCTAACCTAACCTAACCTAACCTAACCTAACCTAACCTAACCTAACCTAACCTAACCTAACCTAACCTAACCTAACCTAACCTAACCTAACCTAACCTAACCTAACCTAACCTAACCTAACCTAACCTAACCTAACCTAACCTAACCTAACCTAACCTAACCTAACCTAACCTAACCTAACCTAACCTAACCTAACCTAACCTAACCTAACCTAACCTAACCTAACCTAACCTAACCTAACCTAACCTAACCTAACCTAACCTAACCTAACCTAACCTAACCTAACCTAACCTAACCTAACCTAACCTAACCTAACCTAACCTAACCTAACCTAACCTAACCTAACCTAACCTAACCTAACCTAACCTAACCTAACCTAACCTAACCTAACCTAACCTAACCTAACCTAACCTAACCTAACCTAACCTAACCTAACCTAACCTAACCTAACCTAACCTAACCTAACCTAACCTAACCTAACCTAACCTAACCTAACCTAACCTAACCTAACCTAACCTAACCTAACCTAACCTAACCTAACCTAACCTAACCTAACCTAACCTAACCTAACCTAACCTAACCTAACCTAACCTAACCTAACCTAACCTAACCTAACCTAACCTAACCTAACCTAACCTAACCTAACCTAACCTAACCTAACCTAACCTAACCTAACCTAACCTAACCTAACCTAACCTAACCTAACCTAACCTAACCTAACCTAACCTAACCTAACCTAACCTAACCTAACCTAACCTAACCTAACCTAACCTAACCTAACCTAACCTAACCTAACCTAACCTAACCTAACCTAACCTAACCTAACCTAACCTAACCTAACCTAACCTAACCTAACCTAACCTAACCTAACCTAACCTAACCTAACCTAACCTAACCTAACCTAACCTAACCTAACCTAACCTAACCTAACCTAACCTAACCTAACCTAACCTAACCTAACCTAACCTAACCTAACCTAACCTAACCTAACCTAACCTAACCTAACCTAACCTAACCTAACCTAACCTAACCTAACCTAACCTAACCTAACCTAACCTAACCTAACCTAACCTAACCTAACCTAACCTAACCTAACCTAACCTAACCTAACCTAACCTAACCTAACCTAACCTAACCTAACCTAACCTAACCTAACCTAACCTAACCTAACCTAACCTAACCTAACCTAACCTAACCTAACCTAACCTAACCTAACCTAACCTAACCTAACCTAACCTAACCTAACCTAACCTAACCTAACCTAACCTAACCTAACCTAACCTAACCTAACCTAACCTAACCTAACCTAACCTAACCTAACCTAACCTAACCTAACCTAACCTAACCTAACCTAACCTAACCTAACCTAACCTAACCTAACCTAACCTAACCTAACCTAACCTAACCTAACCTAACCTAACCTAACCTAACCTAACCTAACCTAACCTAACCTAACCTAACCTAACCTAACCTAACCTAACCTAACCTAACCTAACCTAACCTAACCTAACCTAACCTAACCTAACCTAACCTAACCTAACCTAACCTAACCTAACCTAACCTAACCTAACCTAACCTAACCTAACCTAACCTAACCTAACCTAACCTAACCTAACCTAACCTAACCTAACCTAACCTAACCTAACCTAACCTAACCTAACCTAACCTAACCTAACCTAACCTAACCTAACCTAACCTAACCTAACCTAACCTAACCTAACCTAACCTAACCTAACCTAACCTAACCTAACCTAACCTAACCTAACCTAACCTAACCTAACCTAACCTAACCTAACCTAACCTAACCTAACCTAACCTAACCTAACCTAACCTAACCTAACCTAACCTAACCTAACCTAACCTAACCTAACCTAACCTAACCTAACCTAACCTAACCTAACCTAACCTAACCTAACCTAACCT
Organism: Venusia cambrica; assembly: GCA_951394065.1. Classification (NCBI taxonomy): domain Eukaryota; kingdom Metazoa; phylum Arthropoda; class Insecta; order Lepidoptera; family Geometridae; genus Venusia; species Venusia cambrica. The sequence continues at coordinate 30,293 of OX596036.1, forward strand.
AACCTAACCTAACCTAACCTAACCTAACCTAACCTAACCTAACCTAACCTAACCTAACCTAACCTAACCTAACCTAACCTAACCTAACCTAACCTAACCTAACCTAACCTAACCTAACCTAACCTAACCTAACCTAACCTAACCTAACCTAACCTAACCTAACCTAACCTAACCTAACCTAACCTAACCTAACCTAACCTAACCTAACCTAACCTAACCTAACCTAACCTAACCTAACCTAACCTAACCTAACCTAACCTAACCTAACCTAACCTAACCTAACCTAACCTAACCTAACCTAACCTAACCTAACCTAACCTAACCTAACCTAACCTAACCTAACCTAACCTAACCTAACCTAACCTAACCTAACCTAACCTAACCTAACCTAACCTAACCTAACCTAACCTAACCTAACCTAACCTAACCTAACCTAACCTAACCTAACCTAACCTAACCTAACCTAACCTAACCTAACCTAACCTAACCTAACCTAACCTAACCTAACCTAACCTAACCTAACCTAACCTAACCTAACCTAACCTAACCTAACCTAACCTAACCTAACCTAACCTAACCTAACCTAACCTAACCTAACCTAACCTAACCTAACCTAACCTAACCTAACCTAACCTAACCTAACCTAACCTAACCTAACCTAACCTAACCTAACCTAACCTAACCTAACCTAACCTAACCTAACCTAACCTAACCTAACCTAACCTAACCTAACCTAACCTAACCTAACCTAACCTAACCTAACCTAACCTAACCTAACCTAACCTAACCTAACCTAACCTAACCTAACCTAACCTAACCTAACCTAACCTAACCTAACCTAACCTAACCTAACCTAACCTAACCTAACCTAACCTAACCTAACCTAACCTAACCTAACCTAACCTAACCTAACCTAACCTAACCTAACCTAACCTAACCTAACCTAACCTAACCTAACCTAACCTAACCTAACCTAACCTAACCTAACCTAACCTAACCTAACCTAACCTAACCTAACCTAACCTAACCTAACCTAACCTAACCTAACCTAACCTAACCTAACCTAACCTAACCTAACCTAACCTAACCTAACCTAACCTAACCTAACCTAACCTAACCTAACCTAACCTAACCTAACCTAACCTAACCTAACCTAACCTAACCTAACCTAACCTAACCTAACCTAACCTAACCTAACCTAACCTAACCTAACCTAACCTAACCTAACCTAACCTAACCTAACCTAACCTAACCTAACCTAACCTAACCTAACCTAACCTAACCTAACCTAACCTAACCTAACCTAACCTAACCTAACCTAACCTAACCTAACCTAACCTAACCTAACCTAACCTAACCTAACCTAACCTAACCTAACCTAACCTAACCTAACCTAACCTAACCTAACCTAACCTAACCTAACCTAACCTAACCTAACCTAACCTAACCTAACCTAACCTAACCTAACCTAACCTAACCTAACCTAACCTAACCTAACCTAACCTAACCTAACCTAACCTAACCTAACCTAACCTAACCTAACCTAACCTAACCTAACCTAACCTAACCTAACCTAACCTAACCTAACCTAACCTAACCTAACCTAACCTAACCTAACCTAACCTAACCTAACCTAACCTAACCTAACCTAACCTAACCTAACCTAACCTAACCTAACCTAACCTAACCTAACCTAACCTAACCTAACCTAACCTAACCTAACCTAACCTAACCTAACCTAACCTAACCTAACCTAACCTAACCTAACCTAACCTAACCTAACCTAACCTAACCTAACCTAACCTAACCTAACCTAACCTAACCTAACCTAACCTAACCTAACCTAACCTAACCTAACCTAACCTAACCTAACCTAACCTAACCTAACCTAACCTAACCTAACCTAACCTAACCTAACCTAACCTAACCTAACCTAACCTAACCTAACCTAACCTAACCTAACCTAACCTAACCTAACCTAACCTAACCTAACCTAACCTAACCTAACCTAACCTAACCTAACCTAACCTAACCTAACCTAACCTAACCTAACCTAACCTAACCTAACCTAACCTAACCTAACCTAACCTAACCTAACCTAACCTAACCTAACCTAACCTAACCTAACCTAACCTAACCTAACCTAACCTAACCTAACCTAACCTAACCTAACCTAACCTAACCTAACCTAACCTAACCTAACCTAACCTAACCTAACCTAACCTAACCTAACCTAACCTAACCTAACCTAACCTAACCTAACCTAACCTAACCTAACCTAACCTAACCTAACCTAACCTAACCTAACCTAACCTAACCTAACCTAACCTAACCTAACCTAACCTAACCTAACCTAACCTAACCTAACCTAACCTAACCTAACCTAACCTAACCTAACCTAACCTAACCTAACCTAACCTAACCTAACCTAACCTAACCTAACCTAACCTAACCTAACCTAACCTAACCTAACCTAACCTAACCTAACCTAACCTAACCTAACCTAACCTAACCTAACCTAACCTAACCTAACCTAACCTAACCTAACCTAACCTAACCTAACCTAACCTAACCTAACCTAACCTAACCTAACCTAACCTAACCTAACCTAACCTAACCTAACCTAACCTAACCTAACCTAACCTAACCTAACCTAACCTAACCTAACCTAACCTAACCTAACCTAACCTAACCTAACCTAACCTAACCTAACCTAACCTAACCTAACCTAACCTAACCTAACCTAACCTAACCTAACCTAACCTAACCTAACCTAACCTAACCTAACCTAACCTAACCTAACCTAACCTAACCTAACCTAACCTAACCTAACCTAACCTAACCTAACCTAACCTAACCTAACCTAACCTAACCTAACCTAACCTAACCTAACCTAACCTAACCTAACCTAACCTAACCTAACCTAACCTAACCTAACCTAACCTAACCTAACCTAACCTAACCTAACCTAACCTAACCTAACCTAACCTAACCTAACCTAACCTAACCTAACCTAACCTAACCTAACCTAACCTAACCTAACCTAACCTAACCTAACCTAACCTAACCTAACCTAACCTAACCTAACCTAACCTAACCTAACCTAACCTAACCTAACCTAACCTAACCTAACCTAACCTAACCTAACCTAACCTAACCTAACCTAACCTAACCTAACCTAACCTAACCTAACCTAACCTAACCTAACCTAACCTAACCTAACCTAACCTAACCTAACCTAACCTAACCTAACCTAACCTAACCTAACCTAACCTAACCTAACCTAACCTAACCTAACCTAACCTAACCTAACCTAACCTAACCTAACCTAACCTAACCTAACCTAACCTAACCTAACCTAACCTAACCTAACCTAACCTAACCTAACCTAACCTAACCTAACCTAACCTAACCTAACCTAACCTAACCTAACCTAACCTAACCTAACCTAACCTAACCTAACCTAACCTAACCTAACCTAACCTAACCTAACCTAACCTAACCTAACCTAACCTAACCTAACCTAACCTAACCTAACCTAACCTAACCTAACCTAACCTAACCTAACCTAACCTAACCTAACCTAACCTAACCTAACCTAACCTAACCTAACCTAACCTAACCTAACCTAACCTAACCTAACCTAACCTAACCTAACCTAACCTAACCTAACCTAACCTAACCTAACCTAACCTAACCTAACCTAACCTAACCTAACCTAACCTAACCTAACCTAACCTAACCTAACCTAACCTAACCTAACCTAACCTAACCTAACCTAACCTAACCTAACCTAACCTAACCTAACCTAACCTAACCTAACCTAACCTAACCTAACCTAACCTAACCTAACCTAACCTAACCTAACCACCTAACCTACCTAACCTAACCTAACCTAACCTAACCTAACCTAACCTAACCTAACCTAACCTAACCTACCCTGATCTGACTACACACAATGTTGTCGTAGTCAAAATTAGAACCAGCGCCTGGGAAATTGTATTTGTCTCATTCTACTTCGAGCCCGAAGGCTCAAAAAAGCCATACCAGCCGTACTTGGACCAACTGGAGAAAGTGCAAAAGAATATCAGAGTGGCCAAGGCTGTCTACGGAGGAGACGGAAACGCCCATAACACATGGTGGGGCTCCAACGAAGTAGATCACAGGGGAACCGACCTAGCAGGTACTCTCGGTGACATGGGCCTTCAGATCCTCAATAACAGCGATATCCCAACCTTCGACACAATAAGAGGAAACAGGCGGTACTCAAGCTTCGTCGACGTCACAGCCTGCACGTCGGATCTCCTCGGCTACGTGGAGGACTGGAAGGTGGACGAACATCTAGTAAACTCCGACCACAATGCCATCACTTTTGATCTAAGACTAAAGGAAGCGAGGGGCATGCACACTAATCGAACGACTAGACTCTACAACACTAAGAAAGCAAATTGGAGTCAGTTTCATGAGAAACTGACTCAATTACAGCGTGACAATGACATTGACAGTGACAAAATAGACAAAATTACAGAAACAGTACGACTAGAAGAGATGACAGAAAACTACATTGACTCGATTAGTAAAGCATGCAACCACGCGATTCCAAAAAAGAAGACAAACCAGAAATTTACCTTGCCATGGTGGTCGGAGGAACTCGCCCGCCTGAAGAAAGAAGTCCGCACGAAGAAGAGGAGAATCCGCTGCGCAGCGCCAGTCCGAAGAGGAAAAGTCATCCGGGAGTACCTGAAATCAAAAGAGGATTATGAGCAAAAGGTGAAAAAAGCGCAAATAGACAGTTGGAAGGAGTTTTGTGGGAAACAAGATAGGGAGGGGATGTGGGATAGCATTTATAGGGTGATAGGGAGGACAACAAACAGGCAGGAGGACCTGCCGTTGGTAAAAGACGGGAAGCCGCTGACTCCCCAGCAATCCGCGCTGTTGCTTGCAGAAACCTTTTATCCGGAGGATAGGCACGAGCAAGACAACGCGGACCATCGATACACAAGGGGATTAGCAAACAAGGTAAACGGCCCGGGCCATGATGAGAAGCATGACCCACCGTTTACCTTAGATGAAGTCATTTCAGCGGCAGAGAGTTTTAACCTCAAGAAGGCCCCGGGGTCAGACGGTCTCACGCCGGACATATGTCTACACGCCATACGGAATAACCCAGAAACCTTCAAATCATTATCAAACAAATGCCTAGAACTAGGACTTTTCCCAAAACCATGGAAAGAAGCGACAGTGGTGGCCCTCAGAAAACCGGGAAAAAAGGACTACCTGAGCCCCAAATCCTACCGACCGATAGGCCTTCTTCCGGTGCTGGGAAAAGTCTTAGAGAAAATGGTGATAGGCAGGTTAAAATGGCACATACTCCCTAGGCTTAGTACTCGCCAGTACGGATTCACGCCCCAAAAAAGCACTGAAGACGCCCTCTATGACCTGGTAGGACACATTCGGGACAAACTTCAGCAGAGGAAGGTCACGACTGTGGTCTCCCTGGATATAGAGGGTGCCTTTGACAGTGCTTGGTGGCCCGCTATAAGAGTCCGACTGGCAGAGGAAGGATGCCCATTAAATATAAGAAAGCTGATAGACAGTTACCTGGAGGATAGGAGGGTCAGAATACGCTATGCAGGGGAAGAAATACTTAAAACTACCGAAAAAGGATGTGTGCAAGGATCCATCGGTGGCCCGATTCTTTGGAACCTGCTACTTGACCCACTCCTCAAGGAGCTGCAGGCAAGCAAGCATTATAGCCAAGCGTTTGCGGACGACGTCGTCCTGGTATTCGATGGGGACACCGGCACAGAAGTCCAAAGACAGGCCAATGCCGCGCTCGCCCGTGTCCGGGAGTGGGGTATCAAAAATAAGCTGAAGTTCGCACCACACAAAACCAACGCGATGGTTGTGACGAGGAAGCTGAAATTTGATACCCCACGCCTAACGATGGGCGGGATCGACATTGCAATGTCCAAGGAGATCACGATCCTGGGGCTAGTGATAGATGAAAAATTGACTTTTAACCAACACACTGCAAAAGTGTGCAAAAAAGCACAAAACATCTATAAGCATCTATCAAAAGCAGCCAGGATCAGCTGGGGTCTCCATCCAGAAGTCGTGAGGACAATATATAAGGCAGTGGCAGAACCCGTAGTTATGTACGCTTCAAGCGTCTGGGCCCCAGCCACAAAAAAGCAGTGCGTGAAAAAATTGCTCGACAACACGCAACGAGGTTTCGTCCAGAAATTATGCCGTGCATATAAAACCGTTTCCCTAAACTCTGCGCTGGTGCTGAGCGGCATACTACCCCTCGACCTCAGGATACAAGAGGCAGCCGCCCTGTACGAGGCACGGAGGGGTGTCACCCAATCAGCACTAGCGGACAGAGAAGTGGAAAAAATGTCGGCATATTTCGCACAGCCCCACCCAGCAGAACATATGGTCCAGGAATTCATATGCCTGGAAAACCAGGAGCAAGTGGACATCCACAGCGATTACGCAGTCCGGATGTTCACAGACGGCAGTAAGCTTGAGGGAAAAGTCGGAGCCGCATTGTCCATATGGACAAATGGGGCCGAGACAAAATCCCTAAAGCTGAAGCTCTCGTCATATTGCTCGGTGTACCAGGCAGAATTACTGGCCATATGGAAAGCGACGGAAGAGGTCCTGAGAAGGACGGAAACCCGTTTCGGCTTATACAGCGATTCCAGATCCTCACTTCAAGCCATAACGAACAAAGGTTCCACTCACCCCCTTGCCGTAAAAATTCGTACGAATTTGAAGGCCAGCAAGGAGCAAAATAAAAAAGTGGACCTTTTCTGGATTAAGGCTCACGCCGGACTGGAAGGTAACGAAAGAGCTGATGCACTAGCTAAAATAGCAGCCTTGAACATCAAGACCAAACCAGACTACGACGCTTGTCCTGTTTCATTCGTCAAGCGACAAATCCGACAAGGAACGCTTGGCGAATGGAACAGGAGATTCAAAACAGGTAACACCGCTGGGGTCACAAAGATGTTTTTCCCCGACGCCATCAATGCATTCAAATTAGTCAAACACATAAGCCCAACTGGCGTGCTAACCCAGATAATGACCGGGCATGGTGGGTTCTCCGAATACTTGAACCGGTTCAAGTGTAAGGAGAACCCATCATGTTTTTGCGAACCTGACATTAAGCAAACAGTGACACATATACTATTTGACTGTCC